>CM058229.1:9487980-9523321 GCA_030180135.1 Orychophragmus violaceus
AAATTAATGCATGACCAAAAACTATTACAAAGCCCAAGGTTACTATTGTTTCATAAAGCCTATAGTGGAAAGATGCCTATAAGAAACCCAATTGACAACCCAATAAATAAGAAACGGTTTTGGAGAGTGAAGCCTAGTAGACCACATTCAATCTTTGTACATAGGAAAGACCGAATTGAATTCGGTAGTTGGAAGGTGAACTAACTAACTTAGAACATTGGCAAGAGGAGTAAATTTCTTAAACTTCATCGAGCCCATGAATTCATCGGAATCGAGAGAAGACGTCAAGTTGAAGATGAAGGAGGGTTGACTGATGAAGAGGAGGAAGCAGAGGACAACCAGTATTACATCATCTCTGAAGATTTAGCTGGATGGTCCCACGGAAGCCTGAAATTTGTTGTAGATTGTCAAGTCTACTTGCGTAAGGATTGAGTCTGAAGATCGGAAGGTGCCTCGGTGGATCCTGGAGTTGTGTTCTGCCCAGATAAGGTAAATGACCACTTGCCAAGCTATGAGCACAACTCGCTTATGGTTATTTTTTCCTGTCAGATTTTGCATGCACTAAATATTGTGTCCCATTATCTTGTAGATTGAATCCCAAATCGAGCAGTAATAGATAGCCATATTGACCATGTGTAATTGTGCTGAAAGTTATAAGTGATTCCTATCTTCATGAGCAAGGTCGCACAATAGACAGTTCTGATCAACTTGCAGGACTCAATTATTTATCCTCACTCGAGTCGGACATCTATCCAAATGAAAAAACCAGACCATAAAGTTGTGTTCTGGAATACCCGAAGAGTTCCGTATCACCCGCGACCAGGCAAAGAGATGGAGGATGATCGCAAAGCAGGGAGTAAATGTGTCTTGTGTTGTAAACTTTCGACAGAGAATTTCATGGCATCCAAAGGTATCCATCTTTCTCTTCAATTAATGATAGAGTAGTGAGGTAAGCGAGTAGATTTACTTGATTTTCTGATTGATCCGAAGGTAATCTCCAAGAACCATTGACATATATGTTGCTTAAAGTTGAGTTGGTCGGATGGCGCGCCTGGTTGATGTTTCGCAGGCCAAGGCAATGCTTAGATTCCCCGTCAGAGACCAGTTATCATGCCAGAAGTAAGTAATAGTGCCATTTCCTACTTGCACCTTAATCCACGGCTGAATTTTGTCACGAAGCCTTAGAAGCTTATTGATTAACCATGGATGCTTGTTTCTCTTTTACTGTCCAGATGTTGCCCAAGTTTCCACCCAAATTTTCATATTTAACCCATCCGACCCATAGAGAACCACCTCTGAATAAAAGGAGCCAAATCAGTTTCCACGTCGCCGCCATATTCCAGGTAAACAGATATCTCAGTCCTAAGCCACCATTTTATTTAGGTTGTGATTGTTGACCATACTCTAGCCGTTTATCGATTGTATGGCTGCCCACTCCAAAGAAAATTATTGCAAAGAGAGTTGATGTCCTTAATTATAGATTTCGGAAGAGTAAAAGTAGAACACCAAAAGTGTGTTATGCCGTTGATAACAGACTTTATTAGAAGTCTTCCTGCGAATGATAGGGATCTAGCTGCCTAGGAGGAAGTTTTGCCTTTGATTGATTGGAGAAGCGGAGCACAGTTTAACTTACTTAGCTTCTTTGAAGTGAGCGGAACCCCCAAATAGCGGATGGGGAGAGTTCCTTGGGAGAGATCAGTGGCATCTCTAATTTCTTCTGATTCTTGTGGATAGGCCACACGGATAAAAATCTGATTTCTGAATACTTAAAGCCAGCTCCGACATTACTTGAAACTCCCTTAGAACCTCTAGTGTATTCTCAACAGATGACAGAGATCCTTTAACAAATATCAGGAGGTCATCCGCGAAGCAGAGGTGCGTCAGTTTGGAGGCTTCACAGTCTTTGTGATAGTTTATTTTTCCTTCAACAACTGTTCGGTTAAGCATTAGGGATAAGTAGTTCATAGCCATGACAAAGAGTTAGGGAGAGAGTGGATCTCCCTGCCTTATGCCTCTTTTTCTTTTAAAAAGCCCTTGGATAAAGCCATTGAAGCCTATTTAATAAGAGGGAGTGGATATACAAGCATAGAGCAATCTTAGATAAGTTTCAGGAATCTCAATTTCCCGGAGCACTGCCATGATGAAATCCCATCTGATTGTATCAAACGCCTTGGCTATGTCGACTTTGATTGCTATTCTTCTTGACTCTTTATCCTGATGGTATCCGTTAAGAATGTCATCTGCTAGAATTGTGTACTCAATAAGAAGACGTCCCTGAACAAACGATGTTTGATTCAACAATACACTACAAAAAAAGTTCACATTAATAGCAGATTGTTATAGCACGTTTTACTGAACTGCTATCGTAGATGAGTTTGAAATTTTTGATATTCTATCATAGCATTTTATAAACGCTACACCATAATTTCACTAAGCCGGAAGCTGAAATCACTTGTCCGCCAAATACTTAGCCAAATTTTTCATTTTTTTTGATATTTCCCTCATTTCACCAAATCTCTTCTCTCGTTTTATATTTTCTCCCTCCTCTCTCATTCCTCACAAAAACCCTAAAACCGAATCTATGTTTCTACCACCGTCTCCTCCATCAATCTGAGCCTCCACTGTCTTTCTTCTTTCTCGACACAGGTCTTCTTTCTCCTCTCTTCATCCTCACCCAAGTTATCAGTCGATTGGTTCTCGAATCCGAATAACCTCGAAAACCATTCATCTTTCGATTGGTTCTAGGGTTTTAATCACAAGTTGCCGTCTCAATTCCAAGGGTTTATCGACGTCGAGCCGAGAATGGGTTTCTGGTTAGTCTATGCAATATGATCTCGTGATAGTTCAGCTTCTAGGATTACGTTTACTGTTCAATGTTTTGTATGGTCTCGCCGTTTCTTTGATTTGTGGTTCCGATTGTGTTTATCTTAACTATTTGCAGGACTTGAAGTGAAACCTGGGAAACCTCAAGCTTATCATCCGAAAAACGAACAAGGAAAGCTTCACCTGACCCAGGTATAAACTTGTTCGATTCGGTCTTGTAGATTTGCTAGGAAATTGTTTATATTTCTGTTTATAGCTCGTTGAGACTATGTATTGCTTTGCTACCATTCAGGAAACTCTAGGCGCGGGTTTGGGCAAAGAGAAAAGTGTGATTCAGTGTTCGATAGGAGGAAAATCTAATATGTGATACAAAGGCAAGAAGAACGTACTGGCAAAAACGGAACACCAAGGCTTCAATATCTACAGGTCTTCTTCTTTTTTCAGCAATCTGTTTTCATGACAAAACTATGTCTATCGATAATTTTTAAGAAGTGTTGTTGGAGCTGAGTTTGTCCTTTGTTAATTGCAGGAGCTTGTGAGTAAGTTTCAGAATGCAACTGATGAAGGTATGAGTACTTTGGTTTTAGTAGCCCCTCTTAAATATCTAGTCATGCTTCTGTTTAAAACATTTATAAAGTATTCATGCATTAGTCTGGTGTTGGTGCCTTCTTGTGATTATTAACCTCTATTGAGTGAAAAGGTACACACATTGCTGCTTTGAAGTATGATTTTTAAGGATTCTTCATATGTAATTTAGTATAAGATGGCTTAAATTAAGTGAGGAGACGTGTTAAACATTAATTTCTCGGGACATATCTAAGTTCAATCAATCATGCTGGGATGCATGATCAGAGCATGTGCAAACCCAGCAATAGATCAGCATAATTGAGTTATGCCGTTTAATCCAACATCAATATTGATCCTGCTAGTATTGCTGTGAGTATTTATATATTAACACGATTACTCTCTTGCACCTGCAGAAACTAAAGAGAGAATTGTAGCAAACTTGGCCAATTTTTCCTATGATCCTTACAACTACACCATTCTACGTCAGGTAACGTCTGATACAAAGGATCAACTTAAAGACATTCCTCTTTGCCAGGTATGTAATTGCTGTTTTGAACTTGTTTTCTGTAGTAGTGATTTATGCCTGACTGATTGGATTCTTTGACAGTTGTTCCATTTGGAGCTGAATTTCTTTAATAAGCCAAATAGGGTTCTTCATTATCCGATAACGGCCTTTTATATCGAGGGCCTTAACCTCATGGCACACAATCTCTGTTCTGGAGCGGGCAACATCTACAAGAAGCTGTACACATCGGTAATATCACTCAAAACACATTGTTTACAGTCGTAAAAGGCACCTCTTTCTGGTTGTCTATGAATTCAGTGGTGCTACGAGAATAAGCGAGCTGATGAGAACAACAAAGAAGGTGAAGGTAAAGAAGAGCAAACTGAGATTTTGTATTTGATAGACGCATTGTAAATTTTAGATTGTAAATTTCATTTTTTTGTTACTAACACTTGTTATTAATAAAATCATTTTATGAATATCTTGAATATTTTTGTAATATAGATCTCATTGTTACAAAATAAATATAATAATAATAATTTAATATGGTTCGGCTCGGTTCGGCTCGGCTAATACGGCTCAAATATTAGAGCAATATTCAGTTGCTATAGTAGAAAGATCAATCATAGCACGAAATTAGAGTTCTCGTATCTTTTTCCATAAAAATTGATTACGCTATTAAAATATAAAACACGGCGTTCATTTGTTGCTATCGAAACTAACATATCGTAGCATACATAAAAAACGCTATCGTATGGGTACCATCTATTATAGCTGCGGATGTCATAGCATTTGTGAAAACGCTATGAATGACATATGATAGCATAATTTTCGCGCTGACAATGAACATATTTGTTGTAGTGATATAAAATCCTGTAGAATTGGCTTCAGTTTTGCCACTAAGATCTTGGAGATTGACTTGTGGATCGTGTTACAACATGAAATAAGTTTATAGTCAGAAAACGTTGTTGCTCCAGTTTTTTTGGGGGGATTAGAGCAAGAGTTGTAGAGTTTGCAGCGGATAGAAGAAAGATCATGATAAAGAAAGTGCATATATAGTGAATTGTTTCCTCTCCCAGAAGATGCCACGCTGCTTTGAAGAAGCAAGAGGAAAAACAATCAGGTCCATGTGCGTTTGAGGGATTCAAACGTAGCAAGGTCCTCGATATTGTCTCAGGGGAAGGCAAGGCTGCGAAAATTGCTTTGAGGAGGGCGGACACCTGTAATCAATCAGGCACTGGATTTTTCTAGGCGAGACGACGATAGGAGGCAGAGTGGCCGGAGCTAAGATGCTGGAGAAGTGGTCAATTGCTAGAGCACTCATTTGAACCGGGTCTGAGATAATAGCTCCAGAGGCAAAAGTGAAAAGTTGAATGGATTTTATACTGCTCTAGCAACACATGTTCTGAAAAAGAAAGCCGTGTTAAAATCCCCATATTTATGCCATCAGATGTTGGATTTCTGCTTATAAAAAGCTTCCTCTATTGTTCTTAGATGGGCCAGTTTAGTTAGAAGATCCCTTTGCAGCTGAAAGAGTCGATTTGATGGTTGATTAAGGGCGCGATCCTGCACTTCTAAAAGCAAATCGTTAGTTAGTTTAACTCTCTCTTGAATTTTCGAATAGTTCTCTCGATTTAATTTCTTTAGTGAACCCTTGATACATCTGAGTTTGTAACAATGTTTAGAAATATCAAACGCTTTATGTCCAGCCTGTAGCCATGCTACCTCAACCGTCCGGGCAAAGTCTGAGTGTTTGGTGAGAAAATTTAGGAACTTAAATGGTCTAGAGTCGGTTTGGAGGATGGGAAGAGTGAAGTCAAGGGTTGCAGGGCAGTGATATGAAATAGAACCAGGGGTAAGGAAGGTGGAGGAGCTTAGAGTGTTGACTAAAAGCCACTGAGGATTTGTTAATATACGGTCCAGTTTTTTGGTTATTGGTTTGGAGGGTTGGTTGTTGGACCATGAGAAGCAAGGTCCATGGAACCTCAGATCACTGACGTCAAGTTGATTAAAACAATCTTTCAGTTCCAGCATTGAGTACGTTAGCCAGTTTGAGGAAGTTTAAGAATCCTCTGCGAAATGAGTAATCTGATTGAAGTCCCCAGCTAAAATCCAATAAGAGGAGTAGAGATTCAGGTTCTGATGGATTTGAAGAAGCTCAACGTATAAGGCTCATCTTTATGCTGCTATGTTGGAAGCATAAACAAAGGTGACTGTAACAGGTGCAGAACCCGGAAAATCAATCAGGCAGGTGATGGATTGCGTAGACAGATGAAGAATTTGCACCGTAACCGATGAGTGCCAGATTAGAACGATTTTGTTATCATCATCTTGAGAGTGGTTAGAACAGTAGTGCCAACCAAGACATACACTAGACATGACATTGGAAAAATTGGGAAGCTTTATATGCGTTTCTAGAAGGGCTCCAAAAAGTCTTATGAAAATATAACCAAGAAACAAGGGGATTATGCTTTTTTGTATCATTTATACCAAGGAGATTCTAAAAAGTGTTTTTATATTCATAGGATGGGGGCAGAGTCTTCTCTGGACTAGAGGGATATCCTCGAGAGGAACAAAAAGCTTAGTTGATAAGAAGGAAGGTAAAGAGTTTGAGTGATTATGGTTTTTTGACAAAACAAGAGCTGTTGTGTTTGATGGTGAGGTTTGAGAAGGCAGTTTAGTGGGAGTTAAAAGAAGGGGGGACTGGAGAATTGGAGGAAAGGATTTTGAGAATTGATTTTGGACGTGGATAATTTCAGAGATAGGGGAAAGGTTTAAAGGAGGAACAAGAGGCAGGGTGGAAGATGAAGAAGGGGAAATAGTCATGTATAGTAAGTGTTCCGATTCGATTGTAGTATCAACTGCAGGAGGGGAAGTGACGATAAAGGTAGAAACATAGGTACCAACTACTGGAGTGACAATAACAAGAGTGATCGTATCTGCAGACTCTGGGTGAGAGGAAATCATTTCATGGTCTGTACCCGATTCCACAAATGGATTACTGACTGAATTGCTTTTCTTAACCCAGGCTTGAGAGGTGTGAGGATAATTCTTCATAATGTGCCCCACTTCTTTGCAGTGAGCACAAATAGGTGGGAGCCATGGATAATCTATTGTAAGCTCAGAAATGGTACCATCTTCCCTTAATATTTCAACTGAATTAGGCAGCGGTACAATGACATCAATAATAACTTTAATGAGAGCCTCAGTAACAATAGTGAGATTCAGGGTGAATTCATCCACTTCCTTAGGCTTGCCTAGAGCTCCACAAATACGGCTCCAACCATCTGTAGTCATTAGATCAAAAAGCATGTTTTTAAAGTGCGCCCACAACGGTATAGAAGTCAAAGCAGAATTGTCGGCTTTAAGTTTTGAATTCCATTCATATATCTTGAACATCGACAAACCAACGTACCACACTCCTTTCTCCATTATCTTGGTACGAATGAACTCATTTGGAACCCTCACAAACACAGATCTCTGCGTAGGATTGAAATAAATCTCAACTCTACCTCCTTTTCCTCACATGTGATTCAATATGTTTTGGAATTTGGAGTATGGTGGAGCCTTACCCAAGAAGTAGCCAACTAAAAAATCTTTATGTTATGCCGCTCCTTTTTCATAGACAACATCGGGTATCATGATTCTTCTTTTTCCACTTTCTGAAATAGTGTAGGAATCAACCTTGTGGAGAGTTCTATCTTGACATTTTCTTAACTTTTCAACTAATGAACTGTTTGCAGGTTTTTGAGGCAAGGGAGCTACAGGAGGACTTACTCCAACAGAGGACTGAGAGGGATTTGGTAAGTGTACAAGGCTTGGACGGGAGGTTGGAAGAAGAGGAACTTCTGGCTGGGGAGAGGCGTTGGGATGGTTGGAACTGTTGGAAACCGTTTAGTTGATCCTGATTCAATTCACAGATTCATATCAACCTAAACATACAGATCTAGGTTCTCTTGATTAGAAACATTAGATGATCTCACCTTTTACCTGTTTGTTGCAGCGGAAGGTATAGAACAGGTCAGAGATCAGAGAGATACACCGAGGGATGAATCCTCCAAAGGTTCACACACGCGATCACAGAAAACGGCTGCTAGACCGAGCTGGTGGGAGGCGCAGGGAGAGAGGAAAATCGGCGCTAGGGATTAGGGTTAGGGAGAAAAGACTTGGCTTTTAGTTTATAAAAGCCTTCTCTTTCCCTTTTGGGCTTTTGGGCCCAAAACACCAATCTGATTAAATCCCATTTAATCAGACCCATTAATCTTTCTCTCTTAGTACGACAAATGCCTGGCACTTTTGTCGTACTTCTGCTAAGCCGTTCCAACACATTTTCCTGTTAGCTTAGGCGTGTGACCCATATGGGATCATATAATAAAGGCAATAAGTCCAAGACTTATAGATCATGAGCGGACTCTAGCAAGCCATCATGATCCCCAGTATTATATGACTTATGTCTGATCTTTGACATACTCTTACTTTCTAGAGACAGTACCGAGATTACTGGACACAATTCCAACAATCTCCCACTTGTACTGGAATCTCTGTATTCATAATCCTTTTGTCTCAATATCTCGATTAGTCATAAGGCAAGATTGGTGTCATCCTTATAAAGCCTAATCTTGTTCATCGGACTCTGATTTGATACTGACAATCCAAACGACTCGGAAAGTCCGTTTGAGCATGGCCATGCGTTTTCCAGTATTCAAATCTCCGATTGGCCTAGAGATATTCACTCCATTTATATTGGAGGGACAAATCCCGTCTTGTTCCATCACTGTAAACTACTCATTTCATAATGTACCCAAACAAGGTCCTTATAACTATCGCAGAACGATAGCGTTAGACAATGATCAAAGTACATTAGTCCATGGGCAGTCACATGCATGTGAACTCAGGTCTAAGGACTATACTCTATAGTCGTAGTAAGAATCTCTTATGACACAGATATAAATATCCTGAAGAGTTCTTATTAGCGGGTCTTGTCCGGTCGTATGTTCCCAACATACACCTATGTACTGACTTTGATGCCGCGCATCTATGACACACTGAGACTTTGTCATAAGTCACGTACCAATCCAGTCTCACACGGTTGTTTGTGTTCCAGTTTCAACAACCTTCGACTGGGGACAGGATGATATAAAACATTTATCAAATATAGGGTCTCATGATCAAGCTAAATGACTTTGATGACTCAAGATCAAGTCACTTACTTCGATGATCTATAAAATATTTCATATCATTTTGGAACGATTATTTCATCACAGTTAAAATAATCTTGAAATAATAATTTCATTAAAACATAAAATAATGTTTTACAAGAACATATCAAATAACTAAAATAAAGCTCACAAAACTCCCACTCAAATTTAGATTACATTTCAATGTTTCTAATGCCTACAGCTTCAGTCAGGAACTCGAGCTTAGGCCTTGGGAGTGGCTTTGTCAACGGATCAGCGACATTATCATCTGTCGGAACTCGGCTGATCTTGACTTCCTTTCTATTTACGATGTCACGTATCAAGTGAAATCTTCTTTGAACATGCTTGGATTTCTGGTGTGATCTTGGTTCCTTTGCCTGAGCTATAGCACCATTGTTGTCACAAAACAGTGCCAGAGGCTCAGCCGCATCTGGTATCACACCTAGTTCCATAATGAACTTTCGTATCCAAACAGCTTCCTTCCACTACAAGAAATATGAGTATTCACAGCACTTGAGGATAGCACGAATTTGATAAGTGCTATTGTAGAGTTTATGCTGGGATTGGGTACTATATTACGGCATTAGTTCAACGCTGTGCCGTTATTTCATTAAATAAGAAATGAAAAATGAGATTTAGAACCAAATTTATGTTATGCATGTGAGCGGTAACATTTTAGAGCCAAAATTTTAGTTTTGGCGGAAGTAAAAAAAATTCTAAGTGACTTGAGCATTTAAGAAAAAACAATTCTTGTTTGATTATGTTAACTTAAAAAAAAATCATTTTTCTCTTGTCTCTCGAGACTTCTTTTCCTCCGATCTACACCTCACCGTCTCCGATCCACTCTCTTCCGCCTCCTCCTTCACCTCACCGATCTACACCTCACCGTTTCCTCCAGCTCACCCAGGAGCCATCGAAAGGGGTTAGGATTTCTGTTGCGTTTTACTTTGCTGCTCGTTCTGGATTCGGTAAGGTTAGCGATTTCTTCTCAAATTTCAAATCTTTTCGATTACTGCATATTCAAAACGAGTTATCGTTAGATACTCGTGTCTGGTAAGGTTTATGTGTAGTATCCTCTTGGGTTTGCCTTAGTGAATGAAAGTCTTTGTATCTGTAGTTGAGAAGTTCTTGTGGTGGATTGAATCTAATTCTTGTTTTGGAAATTGGAATAATGTTAAACAAATCAGTTAAATCTTTTTTGGAACAAGAAGAGGCTGTTCCAAATGATAGATGAACTTCTAATCATCTTCGAAGTTGTGACCGAGAATGCAACAAAAAAAAAAGAAAATCAAGCAAGTTCTCTAGTCCGAATCTCTCACAAAGGTTACAAAGATGTTGTGATTCTTCAAAGCGTTTAATCCTTTTTGATTGTGTTTAAGCTTATATGCTTTGGAGTTATATCCTCTATGCTGTTTATGTTTGAGATTTGTTTCATTCTTTGTTTTTTATGCAGAGAAAGAGAACTTGTGTCTCTTTGGACTTCTGAGACTCGCAGAGTACTGAAATTGGAAAGACTGTTAATGGCATGAGGAAACATGGTTCTGATAAAATTCGACAACTTGCAAAGACACTGATCGACTATGAGTGTTGATCTTAACAAGTTTGACCCTTTCTTTCACTTTTAGATATGGCATTGAGTTTTTATTTTGATGCAGAGAGTGGAAGGAGCTGGTTGAGCAATGGGTGAAAACCACAAGGATATCGCTGGTAAGTTGCAGGGATATCATGTTTGTTTGACCAATACCATGTTTTAGCTATATCCATTTGGTTGAAGAGTTTATAATTGTTTCAACTTATAGGATTTTCCAGAACACACTGATCGTTAAACGAAGGACCTCTCAGAATCTAGTGCTTGCTTCTCCGGGTAAAAACCCATGTGCTCCTTCTTTCGTACTCTCTTTTGTTTAGGCTTATACTGTTTTTTTTTTATGCTTTAGTAAACTTACTCTTCTCAGGTATCTCGATGAGAGCTTGCGTGAAGTCCTTTTCTGCAGCCAAAAGTTTGGATATTTTTACAAAGGATGCATATGCAGAGGTTGTACTTAGGCAATGATCATGATATGTCACCTCCAACATTTAAATTAAAGATTTTGTAATGTTGTTTGCTTGGTTTTGATTTTTGTAATGTTTTGTGTAATACATTTTTGAGTTCTTAATGAAAGTTCTAAAAATTCAAATATATTTTTTTTTGTGTAGGGTTTGAAATATAATTATTTTTTTAATTTCCCAATTATCATCGAAATATAAATATTATTATTATGTGATATGTATAATATAATCTATAAAATATATATCTTAAGAAAATTAATAGCTTTGAAATATTTTATTTAAAGTTTAGGGTATTTTAGTATAAGTTTAGGGTTTAGGGTATTAGAATATAAGATTTAAAATTCACATTTAAACAAAAAAAGTTATTTGTCGGTTAACATAAAAACATACAATAAAATTATTGTTTTAGTCTAAGAACTTTAAATATAACCTTTAAAACTCTTTTTTTTTATATAATTATAATTGTATATGGTTTAGACCACAAATACAAACCCTAAGAGTCTAATATAGGGTATTGGAATATAGAATTTAGGGTATTAGAATATAAAGTTTAGGATTTAGGATATTTTTCGGTTTTAGCTCTAGCTTACTCTATTCAATAAAATTGATAAAGTCTCACAAACAGATCGACACCTCCAATCTCTAAACCCTAAACCCTAAACTCCAAATAAATATCAAAACCCTAAATCATAAATCAAAAGCTAATTACTATAACATACTTAAAACTAAGTTTCAACATTCATAAAAGAATTATTATTTTCCAAATCTAATATTTTTAAACATTAACCTCAAACTTAACTCTAAACCCTAAACCCTAAACTCTAAATAAATATCAAAAACTTAAATTATAAATCAAAATCAACTACTATAACATACTTAAAACTAAGATTCAGCATTTGAAAAAGAATTATTATTTTTTAAATCCAATATTTTTAAACACTGATCACATTTGTCTAAACCTTGAATCCTAAACTCCAAATAATTATCAAAACCTTATATTATAAATCAAAATATAAATATTATCTAAAACTATGATTCAACATTTATAAATGAAATATTATTTTTCAAATTTAATATTCTCAAACATTAACTTCGAACTTAAGTTTAAATCCTAACTCATATTCCAAAATTCCATACCTTAAATTCTAAATTTTAAGCTTTGAACAAAAAACAAAAGATTATATTTAATCATAATAAATCCTAAATACTCAATCCCTAATTAAAAATTTAATCATCAGTTCTAAATTTTGAAATTTAACCCTTAAATTTTATACTTAAACATAAAATTAAATCAAACCTACAAATCTAAATATAATCATGCACATAAAAATAATATAATTAATCATAATATTTTTAGAACCTAATTGTTGTTATTGAGCGCCAAACCCAAATTTTTAGTGAAAATTTCCCCCAGTTTTTTATCCTTACGAAAACAAAACGCAATCTTGTTTTCAAGGGGCAAATTTCTACGGTTATCCCCTCTCGCTCGTCTCTAGGTTTTGGGTCTCAGACCTCAAACCATTTATGTTATTCAGTCTGATACTCCTCCTCTCTTAATCTCTTTCCGGCTTGCTCTCGTCAAGAGATGTGGTCATTTCCGGCTTGCTCTCGTCAAACAGATCCTTCAACCGAGATCTCTAATGTCTCTAAAACGATTTATGTTCTTCAATTTGAGACTCCTCCTCTCTCAATCTCATTCTCTCTCTAATCTGGGATTCTTCACCCTCGGGTCGGATTCGAGGAAGATAATGAGGTCTGAATTCCATTTTATAATTATCGCTCTCAGTTGATTTTTTGTTCTTCATTTTGTTTTTCAGTGTTGGTTTTTTGGGGCTTCAGAAATAGCGAGCAATGGAAAAATGGTGATATGCTTCTGTTGATTCACCGACTTCTAGTCTCAACGAAGAGTTTTTCTTACTGGAAGTGTGGGTTTGTTTAGATAAGTGGTTTTGAAGTCTATATGAAGTTTTATTGATTTTCCTGCTTAATGGAGTTTCAAATAAACAGCTTCTTTGAATTTGTATCTGAGATTACAAATGATGGGTCTTGTGATTGTGCAGCTAGGGAGAATCTAAGAGCATCTTAAAAGGAATTCAACTTTCTGTTCTTGATGTTTTGGTGTGTTATAGGTCACTAAATAGCAGCTTGCTGATTTGTTTGTGAGTTGTGGACAGGTTGAAAAATTCATGTCCAGCCTTTAAGGAGTTAGTCAGTACACTCAAATCTTCCTTTTAATTTGTGCAGCCTTGTTTATAATCAGTCTGGTTTACATTGCTAACAATCAACTGCTTGTGGTTTTGATCAGATTGAAAGCCGGCCTTTAAGGAAACACCCTCTGCGAGCATCTGGAGGGCTAAAGTAATTTCTCTTACAAACCACTCCTTGATTCCTGTATTATACCCACAAATTCTGAACAATGATGAAGGTGTTTCTCTCTTTTTGCTTGGCAGATACTTTGATTATTTTTTCTATGTGGACTTCGAAGCATCTATGGCTGATGAAGTTGCTCAAGACGCACTCAGACATCTGGAGGTAAGGCCTTTGTTTTGAAAACATGTGACCTTGATTCCACGATGAAGTAGAATGTGACTTGGCCCTTCCTTTTTAGCAGGAAGTTGCAACCTTTTTGCGAGTACTGGGAAGCTACCCAATGGACACTACAATGCTCTAAGTAGTTCATTGGTCTGCATTGGAAGGTTGGTTAGTTAGTACGCTCAAATCTTCCTTAATAATTTCTGCAGCTTTATAAATAATTAGCATGGTTCTCATCACTAACAATCAATTCCTTGTGGTTTCAGTCAGATTGAAAGAAGGAATTCACGGGCCTTTTAAGGTGACATACGCATAATGGATTATCTAGGTACTTCCTCTACGAAGAAGATTGTTCTACGGTGTTTATGAATGGTGGAAGAGAAGAAATTGGTTTAAGAATTGCTTGTGTAGACTAAGTTTAAGACTTTTGTGTAGACTAGTTAGTTTAAGTCTTGTTTGTTACTAACATTTGGGTTATTAATAAAATGTTTTTTCCAATTTATCTTGATTTTATTTTTTTATATAAATGTGATAAACAAAAAAAAATAGAAATAATCTAATATGGCTCGGCTCAGCTTTAAAATATTAATACGGCTCGTATTAGTATAACAAATTTAAAAAGCTACTATAAAATCTAAGATAACGAAAAAATTGTGTCACAATAAACTTTAAAAGGGCAAAATATTAGAGCCATTATAAAATATAAAATAGCAACAATAGGCTGTTGTTATAAACTCTAAAATAGCTAAGAATTTTGTGCTATTATATATCACTATATAATAGCAGATCAAATTTACGCTATTATAGAAGGGGGGTCTAAGATAGCTCCTCATGTCATGGCTAACATTAAAACGCTGTAATATGCATATTATAGCGTTTCCACGACGCTATCAATGTTCATTTTTCTTGTAGTGTTCGCTGCTTCTGAGGCGGCGATATATTCAGCTTCTGTAGTGGAATCAGCAACGGTGTCCTGCTTGGAGCTTCTCCAACTTACTGCACCGCCATTCAGACAAAAGACATAACCGGACTGTGACCAGAAATCATCTGTGTCTGTCTGGAAACTTGCGTCCGTGAATCCACTGACTTTAAGCACATCACTTCCACCGTACACCAAGAACTTATCCTTAGTATGTCTTAGATACTTCAAGATATTCTTTACGGCAATCCAATGGCTTTCACCTGGATTTGACTGGTATCTACTCGTCATGCTCAATGCATAAGCAACATCAGGACGAGTACAGATCATGGCATACATGACAGATCCTATTGCAGATGCATAAGGAATATTCTTCATGCGCTCAAGCTCAGCAGCCGACGTAGGGCTCTGCTTCTTGCTTAGCGTTGTGCCATGCACCATTGGCGTGAAGCCCTTCTTGGAATCTTTCATGCTGAATCTTTGTAGGACTTTGTCAATGTATGAGTCTTGACACAAGCCTATCAGCCTCTTAGGTCTATCCCGATAGATCCTAATTCCAAGAACGTATGCGGCTTCACCCATGTCTTTCATGGAAAAACAACTTCCAAGCCAGTCCTTTACAGACTTCAGCATTGGAACGTCGTTTCCGAGAAGTAGTATGTCATCGACATACAGAATAAGAAACACTATTTTGCTCCCACTAGTTTTCTTATACACGCATTGTTCTTCTTCGTTTCTAATGAAGTCAAATTGCTTGATCGCTTCATCAAAACGAAGATTCCAGCTCCTCGATGCTTGCTTCAATCCATAAATGGATTTATGAAGCTTGCATACTTTCCCAGCATTCTTTGGATCTATGTAACCGTCAGGTTGTGTCATATACACATCCTCTTCCAGAATACCATTCAGGAAGGCGGTTTTCACGTCCATCTGCCAAATTTCATAATCATGAAAAGCTGCAGTTGCTAGTAGAATCCGAATAGATTTCATCATAGCCACTGGTGAATAGGTTTCATCGTAATCCACACCGTGAACTTGTCTGAAACCTTTTGCCACCAACCTGGCTTTATAAATCTGGACATTTCCATCCACGTCAATCTTCTTCTTGAAGATCCATTTGCACTCGATGGCTTTTACACCAGCGGGTAAGTCAACCAACGAAAACACTTGGTTGACCGACATGGAGTCCATTTCGGAATCAGTGGCCTTGCGCCACTTGGAGGAATCTGGGCCCATCATGGCTTGATTGAAGTTCGATGGTTCATCACCATCTATGATCAAAAGATCATGACAGTCAGTCACGAGGAACCCTTGATATCTCTCGGGTTCGTGACCCATCCTCCCGGATCTTCGAACTTCAGGTACCACAGGTTCAGGCTCTACAATTTCTTGTAGGGCCTCCTCCTGCTCTTCCTCATTAGGTTGAGCAGTATCCTGTTCATCTTGAATTTCTTCAAGCAGTACCTTACTCCCACTGTCTTTCTTAGAGAGAAACTCCCTCTCAAGAAAGTTACAATCCCGGGCAACAAAGATCTTGTTCTCGGAACGTAGATAGAAGTAATAAGCCTTGGTTTCCCGTGGATAACCAATGAAATAGCATTTGTCAGATTTTGGTGTAAGCTTGTCTGAGATCAATCTCTTGACATAGGCTTCACAACCCCAAATTCTGAGATAAGACAGCACTGGAGCTTCTCCAGTCCATAATTCATATGGTGTCTTTGCTACTGCTTTTGATGGCGCTCTGTTTAGAGTGAACACTGCTGTTAGCAGAGCATATCCCCAAAGGGATATTGGAAGGTCTGTGTGACTCATCATAGATCGAACCATATCCAATAAGGTCTGATTTCTCCTCTCAGACACACCATTCCATTGAGGTGTTCCAGGAGGAGTGAGTTGGGATACGATCCCACACTCTCTCAGATGATCACTGAATTCTTGGCTTAAGTATTCTCCTCCTCGGTCGGACCGAAGAGCCTTAATGCTTTTGCCAAGTTGGTTCTGTACTTCATTTTGGAATTCTTTGAACTTTTCAAAAGATTCAGACTTATGTTTCATCAAATAAACATATCCATACCTACTGAAATCATCAGTGAAGGTAATGAAGTACTGATAGTTTCCTCTTGCATTTGTGGACATTGGGCCACACACATCAGTGTGTATCAGGCCCAATAAGTCACTGGCCCTCTCGTTAGGTTTATTAAAGGGGGCCCGTGTCATTTTGCCCATCATGCAGGATTCGCATTTCTCACATGACTCAAAGTCAAATGAGCCAAGAAGTCCATTCGAATGGAGCCTCTTGATGCGTTTCTCGCTGATGTGCCCTAAACGACAATGCCATAGAAACGTTCGGTTTTCCTCATTAGGTTTAAACCGTTTTGTATTAATGTTATATATTGGCGCGGATTGATCGAGTATGTAAAGCCCATTCGAAAGAGGGGCAGAACCATAGAACAAATTGTTGCGATTGAAGGAACATAATTTATTCTTAACTGAAAAATCATAACCTTCCAAATCCAACAAAGAAATTGAAATAATATTTCTGCTTATAGCAGGTACAAAATAATAATTATTCAGTTCTAAAATCAATCCCGAAGGTAAAGACAACAAGTATGTGCCTACAGCTAGTGCTGGAACTTTCGCTCCATTCCCAACTCGTAGCTCCACTTGTCCCTGCTTCAGCCTTCTACTGTTGCTGAGTGCCTGCATATTAGTACAAATATGAGCCCCACAACCAGTATCCATGACCCATGAGGTATTATCAGAAGTAGTTGTATTAACTTCTATAACAAAAATACCTGATGAAGAAGTCTCGAAAGTCTTCTTCTTCAATTCCTTTAGACCTTCCTGGAATTTCTTACAATCTCTTCTCCAATGCCCCAGTTCTTTGCAGAACCTGCACATGTCAGTAGGCCCAGCCTTGGATTTGGGCTTGGGCTTTGGCGTGTCCTTGTCCGCGACTTGGACAGCCTTGGCCTTTCCCTTATCCTTAGCAGAGGATTTCTTAAACCCCTTGCCCTTTTGCACCATAAGCACATTGGGGTCCTTGGCGGTTTTCCTCAAGTTGGGCTCTGCAGTCTTGAGCATTCCGTGAGGCTCAGGTAATGTCTTACTCAAGCCATGCATGTTAAAGTTCAGAATGAACTGATCATAGCTTGCAGGTAATGACTGCAGAATGATGTCGCAGGCAAGTTCCTGGCTGATTGGGCAGTCGAGTTTCTGAAGATGATCGAGATAACCCATCATCTTCAAGACATGAGGACTCACTGCCGCATTCGCAGCCAACTTGCAGTCCAAGAGGTTCTTAACTGTCTGGAACCTCTCAGTCCTAGCCTGCTCCTGAAAAAGCGATTTCATGCTTGCCATTATCTCAATTGGTGACAATACACTCTCGAACTGCATTTGCAGCTCAGCAGTCATTGTCGCCAACATAAGGTAATACACATCATTTTCATCTGACGAATGCTTTTCCCAAGCATTATGCAGAGTCCTGGCAGCATTGGCAAGAGGCCTCTCGGGGAGGGGATCACAAAGGACATAATCCTTCTTCTCCTGCTTGAGGACCAGCCTCAAGTTCCTTGACCATGTCAGGAAGTTCGTTCCAGTCAGCTTCTCCTTCTCGAGAACAGACCGGATCGAGAATGTGTTTTGTGTGCTTGTAGTAGTCATATCTGAAATATATAAATAAAAAGGTTATTAGTTATTATGTTCAAAATGACTAATCTCGTATTAAAAATTTAATATGATTAATCACGCATTATATTCAATAACATCAGTTACCCTCAATAGAATATAATGATTCCAAGATCCACATATAACTAAGATTAAAGTGGGCCACTGGCCGTCACCCAACCTTAGCTTATATCGGTAAGCCCTATATCGGCTAATTATATCCGTGATATAACTCTTGGTTGTGAATCTGGGCCCGAGGCCCAATCCACTCTGATGTCTCAAGGCCCGGGACTCCCGATGGCCTAGTCAAGAAAACCAGACTATACAGTCATGTAATCATTAATGTCTGGGACTCCCAAGGACATTTATGAATCACAAACCGTCTTACCCACGCAAAAGTAGATACCCTCACACTGTAAGGCCATGAATACAATTGAATGGGCTTTGACAGCTGACATAGCCTGGACAAGACATCCAACGCTTGATATTATTTGAGGTTCGTAGGTTTATTAAAATTCATTCCCAAAATAGAAGGTTACTATTTCGGGAAACTTTCCATTTTTGGAAACCTACTATTTTTGGAAACCTTCTAAAATTGGAAACTTTCTAACTTTAGAAATTTCTAAAAAAATCCAAAACCCGCAAATTCAGAAATTTCTATTTTAAGAAACTTTCTAATTTCAAAATCTCAGAAACTTTAATTTAAAATCGACTTTATAAATTTATAAAATAAATTTTAAATTGATCTGAAGAAAGACTCAAATAATTGGCCCAATTGTTTTAACTTCTTGGCCCGAGGCCCAAGAATTGGTCCATGTCCAAGACATGACCCAATTGTCCAATTAAATGACATAACCGGTCTGGTTCATTAAAACTGGTCTAACCAAGTTTTAATTACTACGATGACCACAATTGTCAACCAGTTATTTACTAAACCGGAATTTCTCAATTTATTTGGTCCAACCAAATCAAATTAGAAATTCCTGGTTTAGGCACTAAATCCAATATTTCTTTCGACATTGGATTTCTTATCCCGGTTTAACCAGACTTAATAAATTTATTAAATCTGTTTATTAAACCAGAACGAATCAATTTTAATTAAAATTTTGAACCGAGCCTTGAACCGAACCGAATTGGTCACGAACCGAACCGAGTTGGTCGTGACCTAGTTTCCATGAAACTATCGTCCAGCCGCGAGCCGCAAGCCAACGATCCGAGATCGAGGCGATGCCAAGCTGCGGTCGGATCGATCCATCGGGACGTTCGGGACGGTGCTGGCCGAGTCGTCCACGAGCGAGCCACGATCCGGACGGCGTGAAGCCTCACGCGATCGAGCAAGCATGGAGACCGTCGGGCAGTGAGAGAGGCGGAATGGGACGATCCGCGGGACATGATCCGTCTGTCGATCGGGACGAGCCACGATCGGGACGCGATCGATCCGATGATCCTACCCAACCGGCCATACCTCTCGGCCGTGATAACCAACCGGCCAAGCCGGTCGATCTCTCCTTGGCCGATCGCAAGAAAACGAGTCATATAGCTCGGTTTTGCGATTTCAAACGTTTGTTCAGGATTCAATTCAGTTTCTTAAGTGTTTTTCTTATCAGTAGTTGATTCAAAACACTTCTAAACAGATTAAACAACCTAAACATGAATCTAAAACAAGAAATCCTAAGAACCAATGGCTCTGATACCACTGTTGGAAACCGTTTAGTTGATCCTGATTCAATTCACAGATTCATATCAACCTAAACATACAGATCTAGGTTCTCTTGATTAGAAACATTAGATGATCTCACCTTTTACCTGTTTGTTGCAGCGGAAGGTATAGAACAGGTCAGAGATCAGAGAGATACACCGAGGGATGAATCCTCCAAAGGTTCACACACGCGATCACAGAAAACGGCTGCTAGACCGAGCTGGTGGGAGGCGCAGGGAGAGAGGAAAATCGGCGCTAGGGATTAGGGTTAGGGAGAAAAGACTTGGCTTTTAGTTTATAAAAGCCTTCTCTTTCCCTTTTGGGCTTTTGGGCCCAAAACACCAATCTGATTAAATCCCATTTAATCAGACCCATTAATCTTTCTCTCTTAGTACGACAAATGCCTGGCACTTTTGTCGTACTTCTGCTAAGCCGTTCCAACACATTTTCCTGTTAGCTTAGGCGTGTGACCCATATGGGATCATATAATAAAGGCAATAAGTCCAAGACTTATAGATCATGAGCGGACTCTATCAAGCCATCATGATCCCCAGTATTATATGACTTATGTCTGATCTTTGACATACTCTTACTTTCTAGAGACAGTACCGAGATTACTGGACACAATTCCAACAGGAACAACATGACGAGTAAGTATTCTGGTTGAAGGAGAGGTAAAAGTTGAGGTCAGTGGGGAGGGTAAGGGGAATCGAAACAGAAGATGGATAAGAGGAGGTTAGGGAGCTCACAATGATTTAGAGGAGGGTCGAATATTGGAGAAGAGAAACATATTGTGGAGATTTGTTGTTGCATTGTTCATGAACAGTGACATTGGGGTTTTGAATCACCTTTGGGGATAGTACTGAACCTTTCTTAAATTTCCTGGTTAAGCAAGAAGAAGAGGTCAACTGACCAGTGGAGTAAGGACTGGAGAGAGCTGAGGAAGTGTTGGAATTATGTCCAGTAATCTCTGTACTGTCTCTAGAAAGTAAGAGTATGTCAATGATCAGACATAAGTCATATAATACTGGGGGTCATGATGGCTTGCTAGAGTCCGCTCATGATCTATAAGTCTTGGACTTATTGCCTTTATTATATGATCCCATATGGGTCACATGCCTAAGCTAACAGGAAACTATGAAGGAACGGTTTAGCAGATGTACGGTAAAAGTGCTAGGCATTTACTGTGCTTGGAGAGATAGAAGGGCCTGATTAAATCCAAGGGATTTAATCAGACTGAGAATTGGGCCCAAAAGCCCATGAGAACTAAAAATGAATAAAACTTGACCTAGCTCTCTAATTTTCTCAAGCCTTCTGCGCCTCTCTCTCTCTCTTCTGCGCCTCCCTCCCTGTGGTCTAGCAGCCTTCTTCCTGTTGGTGTGCGTGTGTGAACCTTTGGAGGAGCTATCTCTTGGTGGTTCTGCTGATCTCTGACAATACCTCTTCTTCCGCTGCATAAACAAGGTATTAGGTGAGATCCTTTTTGATTCATGCAAGAGAACCTAGATCCAAGCATGTTTAGTAGGATCAATCAATGAGTAATTGAATCAGGATAAGCTAAACAATCCTTCAGTGGTATCAGAGCCATTGGTTTTGTTAGGTTTTCTTGTTTAGAATCAATGTTTAGGTTGTTTAGAAGTGTTTGAATCAATCTATTGATAAGAAAAACACTTAAGAAACAAAGAATTAAAACCTAAACTAAATAAAATCGCATGATCCAATCTATATTGAATTGGTATGCGTCGGAGTGTTGATCGGAAAGGATCACACGTCCGGATCGGTCAAGACGCACGAACCGATCGCGTCATGGATCAAGTTGCGTGGTCGGATCGATCAGCTGGTGAACCGCGAGTGATGAACCGATCGTCCGAGCCGATCGCATGTATCGATCACGGATCGATGGCATGGATCGATGCGATCGCATCCAGCTCTCGTCGCGTCTCGACCCGACCACCGTCCCGTCTCGCCATCGTCCCGATCGATCGTCAGCGTCGCGGTTGTGATCGAGATGGACCGATCCCGGATCGCATCCCGTCCCGTTCGTGCATCGCGTGATGCTTGCGGCTGGCCGATCGTGTCTCGTCTCGATCGCGAAGCTAGGTCACGACCGTGATCGGTTCGTGACCAATCGGTTCGGTTCGGTTAATGGTTCGGTTTAAAATTTATTAAAAACTTAAACGTCACGGTTTAATAATTACAGACTTAATAAATTTATTAAGATCTGGTTAAACCGTGATAAGAAATCCAAAGTCGTAAAATTGGATTTAGTGCCTAAACCAGTGGTTTTCTAATTTGATTTGGTTGGACCAAATAAATTGAGAAAATCCGGTTTAGTAAATAACCGGTTGACAATTGTGGTCATCGTAGTAATTAATTTTGGTTAGACCAATTTTAATGAACCAGACCGGTTATGTCATTTAATTGGACAATTGGGTTATGTCTTGGACATAGACCAATTCTTGGGCCATGGGCCAAGAAGTTAAAACAATTGGGCCAATTATTTGAGTCTTATTCTTCAGATTATTTTAAAATTCATTTAATAATTAAAATTTGATTTTAAAATTAATCAGTTTCCAAAATTTCAAATTAGAAAGTTTCTTAGAATAGAATTTTCTAGATTTGCATGTTTTGGATTATAGGAAATTTCTATAGTTAGAAAGTTTCCAATTTTAGGAAGTTTCCAATTTTAGAAAGTTTCCAAAAATCAGTAGATTTCCCAAAATGAAAGTTTCCCAAAATAGTAATCTTCTATTTTGGGAAGAAATTTTAAGAAAAACCTACAAACCTCAAATAATATCAAGCGTTGGATGTCTTGTCCAGATTATGTCAGCTGTTGAAGCCCATTCAATCGTACACACGGCCTTACAGTGTGAGGGTGTCTATCTTTTGCGTGGGTAAGACAGTTTGTGATTCATTGATGTCATTGGGAGTCCCAGACATTAGTGATTACATGACTGTATAGTCTGGTTTTCTTGACTAGGCCATCGGGAGTCCCGGGCCTTGAGACATCAGAGTGGATTGGGCCTCGGGCCCAGATTCACAACCAAGAGTTATATCACGGATATAATTAGCCGAGATAGGGCTTACCGATATAAGCTAAGGTTGGGTGACGGCCAGTGGCCCACTTTGATCTTAGTTATATGTGGATCTTGGAATCATTATATTCTATTGAGGGTAACTGATGTTATTGAATATAATGAGAGATTAATCATATTAACTATAATGCGAGATTAATCATATTGAACATATTAACTAAAATTCTTTTATCTTATATTTCAGCTATGACTACTACAAGCACACAAAACACATTCTCAATCCGGTCTGTTCTCGACAAGGAGAAGCTGACTGGAACGAACTTACTGACGTGGTCAAGGAACTTGAGGCTGGTCCTCAAGCAGGAGAAGAAGGAATATGTCCTTCGTGATCCCCTCCCCGAGAGGCCTCCTAACAATGCCGCCAGGAATCTGCATAATGCTTGGGAAAAGCATTCGTCAGATGAAAATGATGTCTATTGCCTGATGTTGGCGACCATGACTGCTGAGCTGCAAATGCAGTTCGAGAGTGTGTTGTCGCCCATCGAGATAATGGCAAGCCTGAAATCGCTTTTTCAGGAGCAGGCAAGGACTGAGAGGTTCCAGACAGTTAAGAACCTCTTGGACTGTAAGTTGGCTGCAAATGCGGCAGTGAGTCCTCATGTCTTGAAGATGATGGGTTATCTCGATCATCTTCAGAAACTCGACTGCCCTATCAGCCAGGAACTTGCCTGCGACATCGTTCTGCAGTCTTTACCTGCAAGCTATGATCAGTTCATCATGAACTTCAATATGCATGGCTTGAGTAAGACATTGCCTGAGCTTCACGGAATGCTCAAGACTGCAGAGCCCAACTTGAGGAAAGCCAAGGACCCCAATGTGCTTATGGTGCAAAAGGGCAAGGGCTTTAAGAAATCCTCTGCCAAGGACAAGGGAAAGGCTAAGGCTGTTCAAGTCTCGGACAAGGACACGCCAAAGCCAAAGCCCAAGTCCAAGGCTGGGCCTACTGACATCTGCAGGTTCTGTAAAGAACCAGGGCATTGGAGGAGAGAATGTAAGAAATTCCTGGAAGGTCTAAAGGAATTGAAGAAGAAGACTTTGGAGACTTCTTCATCAGGTATTTTTGTTATAGAAGTTAATACAACTACTTCTGATAATACCTCATGGGTTATGGATACTGGTTGTGGGGCTCATATTTGTACTAATATGCAGGCACTCAGCAACAGTAGGAGGCTGAAGCAAGGACAAGTGGAGCTACGAGTTGGGAATGGAGCGAAAGTTCCTGCACTAGCTGTAGGTACATACTTGTTGTCTTTACCTTCGGGATTGGTTTTAGAAATCAATAATTGTTATTTTGTACCTGCGATAAGCAGAAATATTATTTCAATTTCATTGTTGGATTTGGAAGGTTATGATTTTTCAGTTAAGAATAAATTATGTTCCTTCAATCGCAACAATTTGTTCTATGGTTGTGCCCCTCTTACGAATGGGCTTTACATACTTGATCAATCCGTGCCAATTTATAACATTAATACCAAACGGTTCAAACCTAATGAGGAGAACCGAACGTTTCTATGGCATTGTCGTTTAGGGCACATCAGCGAGAAACGCATTAAGAGGCTCCATTCGAATGGACTTCTTGGCTCATTTGACTTTGAGTCATGTGAGAAATGCGAATCCTGTCTGATGGGCAAAATGACGCGGGCCCCCTTTAATAAACCTAACGAGAGGGCCAGTGACTTATTGGGCCTGATACACACAGATGTGTGTGGCCCAATGTCCACAAATGCAAGAGGAAACTATCAGTACTTCATTACCTTCACTGATGATTTCAGTAGGTATGGATATGTTTATTTAATGAAACATAAGTCTGAATCGTTTGAGAGATTCAGAGAATTCCAAAATGAAGTACAGAACCAACTTGGCAAAAGCATTAAAGCTCTTCGGTCCGACCGAGGAGGAGAATACTTGAGCCAAGAGTTCAGTGATCATCTAAGAGAGTGTGGGATAGTTTCCCAACTCACTCCTCCTGGAACACCTCAATGGAATGGTGTGTCTGAGAGGAGGAATCAGACCTTATTGGATATGGTTCGGTCTATGATGAGTCACACAGAACTTTCAATATCCCTTTGGGGATATGCTCTGCTAACAGCAGTGTTCACTCTAAATAGAGCGCCATCAAAAGCAGTAGCAAAGACACCATATGAATTATGGACTGGAGAAGCTCCAGTGCTGTCTTATCTTAGAATTTGGGGTTGTGAAGCCTATGTCAAGAGATTGATCTCTGACAAGCTTACACCAAAGTCTGACAAATGCTACTTCATTGGTTATCCGAAGGAAACCAAGGCTTATTATTTCTACCTACGATCCGAGAACAAGATCTTTGTTGCCCGGGATTGTAATTTTCTTGAGAGGGAGTTTCTCTCTAAGAAAAACAGTGGGAGTAAGGTACTGCATGAAGAAATTCAAGATGAACAGGATACTGCTCAACCTAATGAGGAAGAGCAGCAGGAGGACCTACAAGAAATTGTAGAGCCTGAACCTGTAGTACCTGAAGTTCGAAGATCCGGGAGGATCCGTCACGAACCCGAGAGATATCAAGGATTCCTCGTGACTAACTGTCATGATCTTCTGATCATTGATGGTGATGAACCATCGAACTTCAATCAAGCCATGATGGGCCCAGATTCCTCTAAGTGGCGTAAGGCCACTGATTCCGAAATGGACTCCATGTCGGTCAACCAAGTGTTTTCGTTGGTTGACTTACCCGCTGGTGTAAAAGCCATCGAGTGCAAATGGATCTTCAAGAAGAAGATTGACGTGGATGGAAATGTCCAGATTTATAAAGCCAGGTTGGTGGCAAAAGGTTTCAGACAAGTTCACGGTGTGGATTATGATGAAACCTATTCCCCAGTGGCTATGATGAAATCTATTCGGATTCTACTAGCAACTGCAGCTTTTCATGATTATGAAATTTGGCAGATGGACGTAAAAACCGCCTTCCTGAATGGTATTCTGGAAGAGGATGTGTATATGACACAACCTGACGGTTACATAGACCCAAAGAATGCTGGGAAAGTATGCAAGCTTCATAAATCCATTTATGGATTGAAGCAAGTATCGAGGAGCTGGAATCTTCGTTTTGATGAAGCGATCAAGCAATTTGACTTCATCAGAAACGAAGAAGAACAATGCGTGTATAAGAAAACTAGTGGGAGCAAGATAGTATTTCTTATTCTGTATGTCGATGACATACTACTTCTCGGAAATGACGTACCAATGCTGAAGTCGGTAAAGGACTGGCTTGGAAGTTGTTTTTCCATGAAAGACATGGGTGAAGCCGCATACGTTCTTGGAATCAGGATCTACCGGGATAGATCTAAAAGGCTGATAGGCTTGTGTCAAGATTCATACATTGACAAAGTCCTGCATAGATTCAGCATGACAGATTCCAAGAAGGGCTTCACGCCAATGGTACATGGCACAACGCTAAGCAAGAAGCAGAGCCCTACGACGGCTGCTGAGCTTGAGCGCATGAAGAATATTCCTTATGCATCTGCAATAGGATCTGTCAGTACTCGTCCTGATGTTGCTTATGCATTGAGCATGACGAGTAGATACCAGTCAAATCCAGGTGAAAACCATTGGATTGCCGTCAAGAATATCCTGAAGTATCTAAGACATACTAAGGATAAGTTCTTGGTGTACGGTGGAAGTGATGTGCTTGAAGTCAGTGGATTCACAGACGCAAGTTTCCAGACAGACCAAGATGATTTCCGGTCACAGTCCGGTTATATCTTTTGTCTGAATGGCGGTGCAATCAGTTGGAGAAGCTCCAAGCAAGACACCGTTGCTGATTCCACTACAGAAGCTGAATATATCGCCGCTTCAGAAGCAGCGAAGGAAGCTGTTTGGATACGAAAGTTCATTATTGAACTAGGTGTGATACCAAATGCGGCTGAGCCTCTGGCACTGTTTTGTGATAACAATGGTGCTATTGCTCAGGCAAAGGAACCAAGATCACACCAGAAATCCAAGCATGTGCTAAGAAGATTTCACTTGATACGTGACATCATTAATAGAAAGGAAGTCAAGATCAGCCGAGTTCAGACAGATGATAACGTCGTTGATCCATTGACAAAGCCACTCCCAAGACCTAAGCTCGAGTTCCTGACTGTAGCTGTAGGCATTAGAGACATTGAAATGTAATCTAAATTTGAGTGGGAGTTTGAGGGCTTTATTTAGTTATTGATATGTTCTTGTAAAACATTTTAAGATGTTTAAATAAAATTATTATTTCAAGATTATTTTAAGTGTGATGAAATAATCGTTCCAAAATGATATGAACCATTTATAGGTCATCGAAGTAAGTGACTTGATCTTGAGTCATCAAAGTCATTTAGCTTGATCATGAGACCCTATATTTGATAGATGGCTTATATCATCCTGTCCCTAGTCGAAGGTTGTTGAAATTGGAACACCAACAACCGCGTGAGACTAGATTGGTATGTGACTTATGACAAAGTCTCAGGATGTCATAGATGCACGGCATCAAAGTCAGTACATAGGTGTATGTTGGGGTACATACGACTGGACAAGACCCGCTTATAAGAACTCTTCAGGATATTTATATCTGTGTCATAAGAGATTCTTACTACGACTATAGAGTATAGTCCTTAGACCTGAGTTCGCATGCATGTGACTGCACATGAACTGATGCACTTTGATCATTGTCTAACACTGTCGTTCAGCGATAGTTATAAGGACCCTGTTTGGGTGTATTATGAAATGAGTAGTTTACAGTGATGGAACAAGACGGGATTTGTCCCTCCAATATAAATGGAGTGAATATCTCTAGGCCAATCGGAGATTTGAATACTGGAAAATGCATGGCCATGCTCAAACGGACTGTCCCGAGTCGTTTGGATTGTCAGTATCAAATCAGAGTCCGATGAACATGATTAGGCTTTATAAGGATGACACTTATCTTGCCTTATGACTAATCGAGATATTGTGACAAAAGGAATATGAATACAGAGATTCCAGTACAAGTGGGAGATTGTTGGAATTATGTCCAGTAATCTCTGTACTGTCTCTAGAAAGTAAGAGTATGTCAATGATCAGACATAAGTCATATAATACTGGGGGTCATGATGGCTTGCTAGAGTCCGCTCATGATCTATAAGTCTTGGACTTATTGCCTTTATTATATGATCCCATATGGGTCACACGCCTAAGCTAACAGGAAACTATGAAGGAACGGTTCAGCAGATGTACGGTAAAAGTGCTAGGCATTTACTGTGCTTGGATAGATAGAAGGGCCTGATTAAATCCAAGGGATTTAATCAGACTGAGAATTGGGCCCAAAAGCCCATGAGAACTAAAAAGAGTTTTAATGAATAAAACTTGACCTAGCTCTCTAATTTTCTCAAGCCTTCTGCGCCTCTCTCTCTCTCTCTTTTGCGCTTCCCTCCCTGTGGTCTAGCAGCCTTCTTCCTGTTGGTGTGCGTGTGTGAACCTTTGGAGGAGCTATCTCTTGGTGGTTCTGCTGATCTCTGACAATACCTCTTCTTCCGCTGCATAAACAAGGTATTATGTGAGATCCTTTTTGATTTAAGCAAGAGAACCTAGATCCAAGCATGTTTAGTAGGATCAATCAATGAGTAATTGAATCAGGATAAGCTAAACAATCCATCAGGAAGCTACTCTTGTTAGTGACAAGCTGGGAGAAGAGAAAAGGGAAAGAGGGGGAAAATAAGCTAGGTAGGAAGGAGAAGGTGGGTCAGGTGGGTTGGGATGGTCAGGGGGTTAGGGGGGTTGAGGACATTGCCCGGCGGTGGCAACAGCGGAGACAAGTGGGAGGCCGGCGACGATGGGAACCAGAGGTTCATTTTGTTCATCTTTTTTACTAGTGATAAAAGGTGATATTAGAGTAGAAAATTGTTTCGAACATTTTTCTAAATATGGTTTTGAATACTGATATTTGGTGTTTTATTATAAGTTAGTTATTTTTTATATATAGTTCTAAAACTCATTTTTTCCCTAACTCTTTTTAAAGCTTTGTTTTGTGTTTCAAAATATTTTAATTTCGTGTATTTGTTTCCGGTTCCAGCTTTGACGATCAAAATCTCCAATATTTGGGTATTGGGATATTTGTTTTTTGGCTTAAAGACAATGTTCATGTGGAGTTTTTGTAATGATTTTCGGTTTTGGGCATTGGATTAGTGGCTTTGTTGTGCTAGGATTGGCCTATGGACATCATAAATACTATTAGAAAATAAAATATCTAAAAATTAACATTTACTTCATTTGTTTATTACGAAATATTCCATTGTAATTTATTGATATGGTTATTATTGAGTAAGAGTAATTCGGATTTAGTAAAGTTAAACTATATATGGGTCATGCTAAATATTATGTAATTAATGATTTTATTTAGAAATATATTCACAATATCTTCAATATATTTAAAATATATATTTTTAAAAATTTATAGCTAAAAAATTATAAAATTAATTGATGTTTTTTATTTCCTAAAAATTACCAATTTTATATTTAATAATAAAAATTATTATAAAACAATGTTAGTTACATTTGAATCTAAATATTATCTAATTTATGATTTTATTCAAAAATATTAACGATTTCTGTTATTATCTTCTTTTAGTTCTATATAAATATATATATTATATTATAAAAATCTTTAAAAATAATTTAATTTTTGGATTTCTAAAGAAATTAATTAATAAACTCATATTTATTAAAATATTTTAATTGCATATTGATCTAAATAACCACAAAATATGTATATTTAGATAAATATAAAACGGGTAAAATAGATTAACTATTTTAATTATCTATATATTAAAAACAAATTTTCCTACAGGAACACAATTTTAAAATATGTATTACCAATTTAATTTTTTATATTATAATTTGATAAAATATTAAAATTATTCAATATTTATATTGTTCAAATATATGATGAGTTAGATTAATATTGATGGTTTTACGATTACAATTTTAAAAAGTTGTTTTATAAAAAAATTCAAAATGCCTAGACTACTATAATATTGTTTTAAATTGCTAAGGCCCCTAAATGACCGCTCAGTGATAAAGGAGGTAGGGGTGCAGAGACAGCCAAGAGGTTTGCCATACAATCTTGCACTTCTCAACAAATCTAATATCTTTTGTTAATTAGGAGTTCTTTTCGGTTTCTATACTAGCAGCTAGTAGCCATATCCCTATTAGCTTTCTTGTTGGCACTTGGTGTAGCTTGTTATATGGGTCGTGAGTGGGAACTTAGTTTCCGTCTGGGTTTTTAGATTACAAAAATATTCATATTCATTGTAAAACAAGTTAAAAAGATGAATAAACTTATTTTAGTTATAAAACATTAAAATGAACTTAAAATGGATTATTATAAAATATGTATTAACCAAATTCAATTACTATATTTTACATTTGATAAAAAATATTTAAATTATTAAATATTTATTTTATTGGAATATATGATAGTTTATGTTTTTACGATCATAATATTTATCTGGTTATTTTATTTAAAAAAAATATTTCGACAACTAGAAAATGGATTTAAAAATACATAATTTATTTCGATTATGAAATAATAAAAATATTTAACTGGAATATCTGTTAAAAAAGTTTAATTAACAGTTTTAATTATAGAAACATTATATAACTTAAGCCAGTCAAAAATTATTAAAATGGATTATGATAAAAATATGGATTAACAAAATCCAATTGATATATGCTAAATTTTAGATTAAAAATTAAAATATTCAATATTTGTAGTATTAGAAAATATGGTTTTAGATTACGGTTGATGTTTTTACGGTCGTAATTTTGATTGATACTCTATCAGATTTTCAAAATATTTCGACCACTAAAAGATGGATGGAAAAATAGATTAATTTTCGACTATAAAATATTAAAAATGATTTTATTCATTGAAATACATGTTATAAATATGAATTAACCAATTTTAATTATAGAAGCATTAAAATGAACTTAAACAATACAAAATATTAAATGAACACATTATTATTTTTTGACTTCATAGATGTGTTTTTATATTTATATAAATTATAATTTTAGCTATTAAAATATTAAAAACAAAAATAAATTATATATGATGTTCTCTAAAGTATTTTCAGTACACAATACATATTATATTTATATCATATAAATTTTATAATAATTGTTTTGTTAAAAACAAAATATTATAAAATTATTTTCAAAATAAAAATATTCAATGTAATCGTGCATTAACCATTTAATTATTATAATATTTAATTACTAAAATATTGTGTTGAATAATATAAAAAAAAACATGAAATTTACTGAAATTTTTTTAAATAAAAATATATTTGCGTTTTGTTAGCGGAGATTAATCTAGTGTTTATTTATTGTTGGAACATTGCTTGATTATACAATGGGTCCGATTGGTGAACAAAAGCGGAACGGTAAGATTAGCGGTAAGCGGAAGTGGTAAGCGGTTAGGGAATAGTGCAAAGCGGTAAGAACAAGCGGTTGGAGAAAGCGGTATGAAAAAAGCTGAGAGAAAAAAATTTAATATTATTATTGTTAACGCTTTGATGATTGGTGACCATCAAAGCGGTAAAACCCTTACCGCAGCGGTAAGGGTTCACCAATCACAGCCAATATATGTATTAGCTTTTAATATAATGTTTTATTATAGAATCTAAAATGATTAGTAGTCTCCCTACGGTTTTAATGCTTACGATAGATACATGTTGTTTCAGAAGTCAACACCTGTACTTTTAAGTAAATAAACTTGAAAAAAAAAAATAGTGTAAAACATTGAGAACATGAATTGATGAGATTTAGACAGTCTTATTCATAGAGATGACAAAAAAAAAAAAAAAAAAAAGACAGTCTTATTCATAGATAAATATGAACGTAAATACGTAATGATTTCCATTATTCTTATTATTATTATATTATTATTATTATTATTAGTTTATTATTATATTATTATTATTTAAGGATGGATTGATCTAATATTACATATTATTTCTTCATTACTAAAACATATTTTTCTTGATTAGATGAGGAGGATGTCCAGTCGGACTTCTAAAATGTGGTCCTCCAGGCACGTTGGGACCCGTGGGTGGATAGTCCATCATGTTATCATCATTATCTGTAACCTGTATTACACATTTTCCCCCTTTAACATTAATGGTTATATTTCAATGAATAAAATCATTTTCAATATTTTATAGTGTTGGCAAAAAAAAACTTGATTTATTTAAATTATGACAATACTTATTAGGGTTAATCCGAGAGATAGCCAAATCCAGACAATATTTGACAGACGAGTGATAAACATATAAATAATATAAAAAGTTCTGCTTATAGATTTAGCAAATAGTAAAGTGTGAGAATATCGTGTCGACATCTATTTGGCAAAAAAAAGACATCTATTGCATGGTAAAGAAAAATAGAATATGATATCGAATAAATAATTGCATTTACTTTACCTATAATAAGTCAATAAAAAAATCAACATGTTTCATTTGATTACATACCTTTCCTGAGGAATGTTGACCAATTTGGTTAACTACACGGTCCACGGTCCACGGCAAACCCTACAGAAAAAATGCAAATGTAAATATTGTACATAATACAGATGTATTTTTTGTTATTACAAGAGTTAGATTAGTATCTCTACTGAGATAAAAAAATGTATATTATTAAAATTTAGGTGTGAACTCAGTAAAAATTACACTATAACATGGTTATTAAATGATTGTTTACCATTATCTACATATAAAACTTTTTTGAAATTTAAAAAACAATTTTCTGATAATTTTAGCATAGAAAACTAGAATCCAAGCTTAATTATTGTGTTATACTTAAATATGGATTTTACTAATTTAATTTGTTAATACCTGAAGAACACAGTGTAAATAGGAGTAATAGCGAGACGAAAAACGCCAACTTCATCCTTGTGGATGCTGGTAGTGTTTTATCGTTGGTTGAAGAAACTAAAATTAGAGCTACAAAATAATTGGAGCTAGGTAATAAATAATAACAAAATGAAAAAGTGCTTGTTTGGTGATAACTGTGGAGAAGATGTCTTCTAATGGTGACCTCTATCTCTAATTTATAGCATTTTCATTCAACATAGCCATTAATTTGGAAGTCAAAATCTGAATAATATCTTTTCCGAAAACATTCTTGGAAAATTTAGATTCTAGTCTATCATTCTTTTGGAAATGATATGTAAAATTTTGATACTCTTTGAAAATTCTTTGAATATACCGCGTAAACAGAAATTCCACTATGTTAATTTAGTTGTAATCTATACTATTAAAACATAAAAGTTTTTTGAAATAAATCTTTCGTTGACTTGTTTATTGCAGTTTATGCCATTAGAATTAATAGGTGTTTTTATTAATTATTAACGGCATATTTTGAAGAAAAAAAATCTAACTAGTGATTTTATTCTAAAATATATTCATAATATCTTTTAATATTTTTAATATAAATATATATTTTATATTATAATAAATATTAAAAAGTTATTTTTATTTTTTGATTTAATAAGAAATAATTATTAATTTCGTGTTTGTTATTAAATCAGTTATAAAAAATAATTACATTTAAATCTAAATATTATCCAATTTGTGATTTTATTCGAAATATATTCATAGTATCTTTTAATATCTTTTTTGTTTCAATTATATATATATATATATATATATATATATATATGTTATAAAAATCTTACAAAACTATTTTTACTTTCTTTATTTCTTAAGAAAATTAAATACTAAATTCGTATCTATTATTATAATATTAAATAATTTAAATTATATGTTAATATATAAAATAAACATAAATTTTTTATATTTATACCATTAAAAAGGGATAAAAATATATTAATCAGTTTCAATTATCAATACTATTAAAATAAAATAAAAAACTACTAGAAGAGGGATTAAAAAGATGTATTAAACCAATTTCACTTGACATATTCTTAATTTTAAACATATAAAATTATTCAATATTTATATTATTTTAATATATGATGAGTTAGATTACGGTTGATGTTCTTACGATCACAATTTTCGAAGAGTTTTTGTCAAACTTTAAAATACCTAGGCTATTATAAGATGAGTTAAAATATATGTTAAATTGTTCGGATTATAAAAAAAAATTAATAAGATTCGTGTCACAAGTTAAAAAAAAAAAACAAACTAACCAATTTCAATTACAGAAACAATAAAATAAACTTAAGCCTATCCAAAACATGTTAATGAACGGATTCATATTTTAGTTACATTTTGATCTATAAAATAAATAAATATATATATATATATATATATATATATATATATATATATATATATTTAGAACATAATAAAATGGGTTAAAATAGATTAACCAATTTTATTTATCTATACTATTTATACAATTTTTACCTATTCAAAGATGGATTAAAAAGATGTACTAACATATTTAAATTCATATATTCTTAATCTTTTAAATTATTAAAATTATTCAATATTTATATAATATATGATGAGTTAGATTACGGTTGATGTTTTTAAACGGTTGTTTTATCAAATTTTCAAGATATTTAAACTACTATAAGATGGGTTGAGATATAGATTATTATGTTTTGATTTTCATAAATTTGTAATTATATTTATATAATATTATAAATTTAGTTATTAATATGATAATATGATATTCTATAAAATAATTTAAATCAACATAGTACATGTTATAATTATATCATATAACTTTTTAATAACAGTTTAATTAAAAGCAAAATATTATAAAATTACATTCAAACGAAAAAACTTATTCAAATAAAATTAACTGATTCAAAATTATCATTGTAAAGAAAAATATATCTACGTTTTTTAGCGCGAGTTAGAATCTAGTTGGTACATTTAAATATTTTTTTCAATTATTTTTTTTTATATATATAAAAATGGGAAAATCGCATTTGTAACCTTCAAATTAGAACTTATAGCATTTTTAACTTTGAGACATTAGCACTCACACTATAATTCTTCAAACTCGGGAAACTCTCATTTATAACCTTCAAATAAGCATATGTGTTTGCACCGACAAACTGTTTAACGGAATTTTTAACTCTGTAACGATACGATTTAACGGGTGTTAGTTTATTAAATATGTGTTAACTAATCTAATTTGTTTTAGTTTTAAAACACAAATTAAAAAAGAAAAAAATGTGCCAATTAAATGAAAATGAACAAATGGGGACACTCTCTTCTTATCCCCATTGATTCCCAATTGCAAAATTAAGGTTCAAAGGAACAAAACCCAGAA